>BSBM01001010.1:1367500-1402500 GCA_027924585.1 Larix kaempferi
TAAATATACCCTTAAAACCCCAAACATCTAGAAGCACTTAAATGCACTTAGGGATTATGGGTTAGAAGAGGTCCTAAAGGCCTCTATGGGGGAGGGGCTCTTTATGGGGAGGGGCTCTAGGCATAACCCGACACATTTATATATGTTGGGAAATAAATACAATGAACATTACCCACCAACCATGGCAACGTTCAGCAAGGACATGCACACGCCATAGGCGCGTGCGCGCCCCTGTTGAACATAAAATTTAGAAAATCACCCGCATTCTTTCTCCTGCATTTTTTTCTCATTCATCGCGTTCTGTTCGTTGGTTTCAAGCACAATCCAACAAGCATTTTCATAGTAGATTGAATTCATACACCATTTGGATAAAATACACAATATTTGGGGCTCTATTTGGCTCTTTGTATTGAATACACACCTATTGGGCTCTATTTGGATCAATTGAGTGAATACACAACAATTGGACTCTATTTGGCACCTTGGATTGAATTCTTATGCTACTTGAATACACATGAAGTCTTCTTACATATAGTGGACACATGAAAAGAGCATTTGACATTTGAAGCAAAAAGCAATCATAATCCTTGAGGTATGGTGAAAATTTGATCTTGTTAAATGTAATTTAGTCCTTATTCACTTGTTTGAATGGCATCTATTTTTTTTTTTCCTCATGAATTGTATGATAGATCTATTCTAGTCTTCTTAATCTTCAACATAGACAATAAAAACATCATACCAAAAAAAAACTACAACATGCACCAAGCAATGCTTTCAACCTTTCATGAAGATAATAAAAAAAAATTACTTGCATCACCACCAATAACATTTCATAATCACATTCCTCCATCTAGTAGACAAACATATGTTGAATTCCTCATGGTTTCACTATAACAACTCACACAAACACCTAAACAATTGAAAACTCTTAGTCTTTTGGGGCTATTTTCCCTCATCCATACCATGAAAATGAAGTCAATATGAACTTCTCCCTTGTAGGGAATTTGTTGAACTACTAACATCCCATACCACCATACAATACCATCCTACTGAGTTCCTAGATGTGATGTTGTAACTTTATATGTAGGGCATTCCCAATAGCTTTTAAGATTATATGAAAACATTATCACTAGATGTTGTTGTACATAATCAATTGCTACATCGAGCTTTAATAATCATGCACATCGAGCTTTAATAATCATGCACATCGAGTTTTAATATCTTGTTTGTTGTTCATTCTTGCAGGGGTCATATTTTCGTTTTTCCAAAAGCACATTGAATATGGGCAACAGACGTAATAATCAAAGAAAGTATAGAAGGAGGCCACTGCCCCCTGAAAAGGCCCATGAGATAAGAGAAAAGGCCAGCTTGTACATGCAAAACCGTAAAAATCAAAATGTTAGTTTCTTAGATCCATCAACAAGCAATGACGAAGTGGTTGAAGTCAATCAAATCTTGCCTGATGTCGAGTATGAAGGGATGGATGTTGAACAAGTTCTTAACTGGAAACCATCCCAAGAAGAGCACCCACCTGGTGAACACACTCCATTGCAGGACCAATTACTGAACGAAGGGCCACAACAAATAGTTGATGAGACTCGTACTTCGTTGTCGACTCCCTTGCCTCAACTATCAACCGGACGACGAAGAACTCCCAGACGTATTCATGTGGATGAAAGTTCATTTTCAGGACTTGAAGGTAAGATGCCGAAACACACTATTGATTTTCGTTGTAACAAGATAATCAAAGATTTTTTTGAATCCAAAACCGATGCAGCAAAATGTCAATTGTTTCTTGCTTTGTTAAAATCACATTGTCTAGATGATGTTAGGAGAATTTTGTGCATAAAGGTATTTAGAAGTTCAGAGGCCAACAATCATGTTGTTAGAAATCTACAATTTGCATTTAATTTGATTGGAAAAACTTCTCACACAAAAGATTTTAATGCGGCACGTCGTGTACTGTCGGAATCGATTGTAGACAAATCCACAAGGCAACGTCGCCTACTGTCACACACATGTAAAATCTTTAAAGTAGATAGAAAGACTCTTCAAAAGTATTTTGCCATTAGAGAAAAACTTGAGACCCCAGGCCAAAAATATTGTTGGGCCTTTGTTGGTAGGTTAACTCATTCAGACATGAAGTTCATTGATGTTGTTAAAGAACTAGTGCAAAATTTTTGGCATGATAACACTAGACCATCATCGAATCAAAGAGATGTTTTAAAGTTGAGAAAAGGTGTTAGGGGGGGTGAACCCCATGTCAAGCACTTCCTTGACACCACACAAACAGAACTCTATGAGAGGTTCAAGAATGAGCACACACAATTGAACTTGGGCCAAAGGTCCTTCGAAAAATGCAAACCCTAGTATGTTAGAATTTGCATTGATTGCAGTACATGTTGTTGTAGATACCATGTAGAATTTGAGTACTATTATGATACATATAGACATATATTTTGTGGTTTGCATACTAACATTGTGCAGGATTGTCCTTCGTTACAACCACCGAATGCATCCAGAGAATTTATACATAACATAATGTGTCGAAGGCCTGAAGGACAAAAATATTATAAAATATCATGTTTATATGGGACGTGTTCCAGTTGCAGTGGATTTGCATTATTGAGCCGTTGCATCCAAGCAACCGCGGAGCACGAATTTGGGAGGATGTCAGTAGAAATGTATAACTTCCAGTACATAACATATCAAGTAGATAGTTCGAAGGAAATCAAGAAAATTGCATTGGTGAAGTCACATGTAATCTAAGTTTGCATGCTTTCATACTGTACATGTTGAATTTGTACATATATATTCAGATTGAAAATGTCATGTTGTATTAATGCCCTTGGTTTTGTGGCACCAGGTACAAATTTGTGATTTCATGAAGGAATTCTACCAAATGACCGAGCATTATGTACAGCACGTCCATGTAGCACGATGGAAGGATGAACAATACATACAGTGCAGGGAAACCTTTCCGAAGGGCACAATATTGTCGGTTGTGGACTTTGCGGAAAACTATACCCTATAGCCACAGAATGAGATTCAAAGTCAATACTACCATTCAGACCAAGTTAGCGTAATGTTCCATATCACGTACAGGCACGCGCCAGAGAGCAGCAATGACATGAGGATAATATTGAAAGAGACCAACTTCTACCTCACTGATGACAGGTGCCACGACTTGCATTATGTGCAACATTGCTTCAAAATTTTCTATGATTAGCTGAAGGAGAGAGGGATACATATGGATCAGCATTGGATATGGTCAGATGGTTGTGCAGGCCAATTCAAAAATGCACGTGTTTTCCAGTGGTTGAGTATGTTGCACAAGACTTATGATGTGACGCATTTATGGAACTATTTTGAGACCGGGCATGGAAAGGGAGAGCACAACGAGGCTGGAGCATGTCTCAAAACTGCCTTATGAAGGGAGGAGATGAGATGCATGGGAGGCCCTCATATTTGGAATGCCGAATCCACGGTTTGATAGTGCAAAGAAAAAATGTCAGATCGAACCACGGAGCAACACATACCAACAGGTAGAGGACATGTTGTCAGAAATTTCTGGAATGTAGTTGATATAGATCAATCGCGTTCTTATAGTTGTAGTACTGTGCAAGGCACTCGTGGATTTCATTTGGTTCGAAGCTCAAACAATCCTTTATTTGAAATATGGATGCGAAAACTTGCTTGCTTTTGTGGGTCTTGCAGCAGTTGTGAGTGGGATGAGTGCAAATCAATGGATTGGGTTGATGAATGGGATCATGTATCACTTGTAGTGGACCCACGTGCAGTTGCTGAAACAATCCAGTTAGAGGAAGGCCAATCCTCTATTTCGAATGAATATGATCATATATCTGATCTTGTACAACCAGGTAAACATTTCTGCATGCATATCCCGGTTCCCTCCTTGTTTTTGTAATTATCCAAGTTATCAAACCACTGCTTGTTGGAATATGACCTCAAAATGCATTTTTACAGGACACATCTACGCAGTTGTCTCCCTGACAGACAGTGCAATTGGGATGAATTATTGGTTGGCACGATGCATCCAGGCGAAGCAAACCCTCCTCACATCATTAACGGATAGTGAAGGCATTACCTTTTCGACTGGCTCGATGGTTGTTCAAGGGGAATATCTTACAGTGGATGGAAAGGGACCAAACAAATATTTGTTGGTGATGATTGATCTCTAAGTATTCTAGGATCTGGAATAGTTCCAGTAGATAATAGTCATTTTAGTGATGTACTATGTGTTCCAAGAATTTTCTGCAATTTGTTATCAGTCTATCAAATCACTCATTCTGGTGAAGGTAAAACTGTGACTTTTACACCTCACCAAGTTGTAATCAAGGATTTTAAAGATCTTGAACAGGTCCTAGCTACCGGAATTGTTGATGATATTACCAGGTTGTACAAATTTAACAACATTGGGTCATCACCTTTTCCTTCAGTTTTTGTTGCTCATAGTGATAACTTGAGCAAAATTTGGCATGAGCAATTTGGTCACCTAAATTATCACTCATTGCAACAACTATGTAACGACAATATGGTGACAGGTCTTCCGATCGTATCTTGCAGGGATGGTGTTTGTTCCGGTTGTGTACTCGGAAAACATCATCGGGACATTTTTGACAAGCGTGCTTCTTGGCATGCCTCGGTTCCCTTGGAGATTGTGCACAGTGACTCGTGTGGTCCTCTTCCATCTGCTTCCTTTTCTGGTTTCAAATATTTCTTAACTTTCATTGATTATTACACTAGATGCACTTGGGTTTATTTCCTAAAACTTAAGAGCGAAGTATTTAACATGTTCTTGGCCTATAAGGCCCTTGTTGAAAAACAATCTGGTCATCAAATTATTAAGTTAAGATCTAACAATGGAGGAGAATATGTTAACAAAAAGTTCACTACTTTCTGCACTGAATAAGGAATCCAACAACAACACACTGTTCTATATACACTACAACAAAATGGTGTAGCTGAACAGAAGAACCACACTTTAAAGGAAATGGCTAATTGTATGATCCAATCTAAGGGACTAAGTCTTCAATTTTGGGATGAAGCCATTAATTGTGCAAATTACATAGTTAATCGCACCCCCACTAAAGCATTACAATGTATCACACCGGAAGAAGCATGGAGTTAAATTAAACCAGATGTAAGTCACTTCAGTGTGTTTAGTAGTGAAGCATGGGCTCACATTCTGGATGAAAAGCGGAAAGCGTTGCAGCCTAAAAGTGAAAAGTGCATATTTGTTGGATATTCTGAATATGTAAAAAGTTATAGACTTCTTCAACTACATTCTCATGATATAATCATTATAAGAGATGTTAAATTTGATGAAAATATCTTGGCCTATGAGCCTAACTCGACGATTGTGCCATCTTTGGCCTGCAAGCCTGATTCGACGATTGTGCCTTCTTCTTCTTCTTCCAACTTCCTTGACAGGTTTCCAACTCCAGTTTCTGATGATGACAGTGAGGATGAAAATCCACCTTCTCCTGCTCATGTTCCTCTAGTTGCACCAGTACAAGTGCTTCCTCGATGGGTCCATTCAACATGTGAAGTAGCTGGTGATCTTGCCGGTGATCCTAGAGATCAACGTTGAACACCTTCTCAGTTTCAGCAAGCCACTTCTCTTTTGGCTCAAGTTTCTGAGAATCATGATCCAGAAACCTTTGTAGAAGCGTCAGGAAATCCAGATTGGGATGCAGCTATGGATGAAGAATATCGTTCCTTAATGGTGAACGATACTTGGGATCTTGTCCCTCTTCCAAAAGGAAGAAAACTTGTCAGATGTAAATGGGTCTACAGAACTAAGTATGCATCAGATGGAAGTGTTGAAAGACTCAAGGCAAGGTTAGCTACCAAAGGTTTTTCCCAAGTTGAAGGGATTGACTATAATGAAACCTTTGCTCCTGTCGCAAAAATGAATTCCATTTGCCTTGTTCTTTCCCTTGCAGCCTTACATAACTGGGAAGTCCATCAAATGGATGTCAAGTCTGTCTTCTTACATGGTGATTTATAGGAGGAAATTTACATGGAACAACCTCCTGGATATGTTCAGAATAACTCTAGCCTTGTCTGCCGCCTTAAGCAATCCTTATATGGCCTTAAGCAAGCTCCTCAAGCGTGGTATGCCAAAATGGATAACTTTCTCCTTGACACTGGTTTTTCTAGATGCCATTTTGACCCCAATGTCTATACCAAGAAAGTAGGAAACCATCTCATCATACTTTTTCTATATGTCGATGACCTTATTCTTACTGGTAGTGACCCCAAGCTTATAACCCATGTGAAATCCAGTCTTAAGCAAAATTTTGAAATGTCAGACTTAGGACATTTTCATTATTTTCTTGGTCTCCAAGTCCTGCAAACCAAAGAAGGAATCTTTCTTTCTCAGTCTAAGTATGCTTGTGATCTTCTTCATCGCTTTCACATGGAATATTGTACACCTGCTCCTTCTCCCTTCCAGTCTGGAGTCAAACTTTCTGCCACTTGTACTTCACCTGAAGTAGATTCCACCTTGTATCGTCAGCTTGTTGGTAGTCTCTTATACTTGACTCATTCCCATCTTGACCTTTCCTTTGCCGTTGGTCGTGTTTTCCATTATATGCAAACACCTCATGAAAGTCATTGGAAAGTAGCTAAAAGAATACTTCAATATATTCGAGGTACAATTCAGTTTGGGATTCATTATAGTACATGGGGGCAACCTTTGTTGGTTGATTTCACTGATTCATATTGGGCCGGTGATCCTTCTGATTGAAAGTCTACAACAGTTTTTGTTTTCAGTCTGGGATCTGAAGCTGCCACTTGGGCTTGTAAGAAACAACAAGCTCTTGCTCTTTCTTCAGCAGAGGCAGAATATCGAGCCGCAGTTTATGCCATTCAGGAAGCTTTATGGCTTCGATAGATCCTTTCAGAGTTCGGATTCAAGCAGCAGCAGCCTACTCCACTTTGGTGCGACAATCAAAGTGCCATCAAGCTCGCCAAAGATCCAGTTCTACATCAACGCAATAAACACATTGAGCTACATATGCACTTCATTAGAAATCTTGTTCATGATCGTGTTCTTGAAGTGCTCTTTTGTCCCATAGATAATCAAGTTGCAGACATCTTTACCAAGTCTCTTACAGAAGCGAATTTTTCTAAACTTCGATCTATGTTAGGAGTTCAAGAATGTGTCATTAAGGGGGGATAGGCTCTAATGCCTCCTTCCTTCTCCTAATAGTGTCACTTTTATAAATCCTTCAATCCTATCCCAAGTTGTTCTTAAGGGGGGATGTTAGGATATTTAGACACTAAAGAGTTAGTTAAGATCAACTTGTGTAATATATCCGTTAGGAAAAGTGTGTTTCTTTAGTGTAAATTAGTATGCATTTGTAAATATTTAATCCGATGGTCACAATATGTTGTGATCTGACTGCTCAACTTCTCTTAGATCACGCCTAACCTTGATTCGTGCCTTAACACCCGATTGGTGCATGATCTCTATTTAAAGAGCATGGAGGGTCATTGTTTAGTTGATCAATTATGAGAAGCTCATTTGTAACTTTCTTTCTTTGCTTAATAAATTGCTCCGTAGAAGCTATTTAACCGGGGCCATGGAGTGTTTCCCTCACGAGGGTTTAAACCACGTCAAAACATCGGTGTATCGATCTGTGATCTGTTTGTGTGAAGTGGTTTCTCTAGGTGTTCAGTCTTTTAGGAGTACCCTGTGTACCCGAACACCTCTAAGCAGATTGACTTGCGATTTATAGGATTCTATACTTTTTTCAGGTGTGGCTGGTGACGAGATATATTCTTTAGTGAGGATGGCGTTAATCTTTGAATGAAGCACACGCCTTGGAGATCAATATTGACCATCTTACAGAAAATGGTTTTGCTCCTCTAATTAAAGTCTTTTATTTGATAAATTGATCAAAAAAAGATGTAATTGATGCAACTGGGTTACTCAAGCCATGGGGTCCATACATGCAATTGATGTATTTGCAAATTCCATAGGAATTGCAAATAAAATATGAGTGAAATTGAATATACAAAATTTGGCTATTTAAATATTACTAGTTAGCCAAGAAGACACATTAATGAACATATAAGCCATGTAAAATATCCTGAAGCAGATCTAGCACTAAGACACCGAATGTAATATTTGACAAATAAACACATAATTTTAAGACTTCTTAAAAACAAAACCTAAGTATCTCTAAATAATTCTGAAACCAGACCATATCCACAAATATAAACATACTGTGACATGACAAGGAGACACGGTTGTAGAGAGTTTCCAATCTAATTTTTCTCCAATAGGAGAGTGTACAAATGTAGTCGCAAATGCATATTCCTTCTCTTCATTGCTGACACTCACTAGGTTTTTTGGACCCAAAATCCGATGGCATATATCTCCGATTTTCGACATCCTGCTGTCAACCATCTGACAACCTTCATCTTGTTTAAACGTCGGTCCAAATTCAGCTGATATCGGACAGTAAAATGAGTCATCAAATATCCGACACATACTTGTCGGATATCTGACCTAAGCTCTTTCAATGCGCTCGTCGCCTATCCGACGAAGATCCTTTTTCAAGAGGTCAGTTATACGATGACTAACACTTTATATGAAGTCGGATATGTTGATTTATTTGTAACTTCAGAAGATATTCACTTGTATATTGTATTTGTACTTTATTGTATCCCCAACGAAGATGTATTATTCCTCCAATTAGAAGTGTTGTCAGTTGTACTTGCAAGTGTCGCAAGTTATATTGTAAGTGTCGTAACTTATACTTGATGGGTTATTAGACCACCTTGATGGGGTCGGCCCTATATGAGTCATGTGGGTTAAAGGGTTATTAGAACACCCTAGTGGGGTCGACCCAGTCAACATTATGTTAAGTGGTTAAGTTGGGGCCAACCTAGTTGAGTAAAGGTCAAGTGAAAGTAAAAGTATAAATAGAGAGTGTGACTCTCTCATTTGATACATTCACTCATTCACTCACTTCACATTAGTGAGAGAGAGGAGGAGTGCGCACAAGTGGAGAAGGACTAGCTGTTGTAGTCATCTATCTCTTGGGGTTTGATCTTTGTGATCTTTGTATGGGTTCTTATTCTATCTCTGAGGAAGTTGCGGGGTTTTTCACCTTCTTGGTTTTCCCCGGTGAAATGTTTTGTGTCTCTTGTCTCTTGTCTCTTATGCTTCATATGTTGTACATGTTGTTCTTTCAGTTAAGATCCTAGATCAGATTGAATTAAATGTTGAAAACTAACATGGTATCAAAGCTAGCCTGAAGGAAGGCATGATATGGCATTTATGACACTTGTTGCACTTGTGACAAATTGGAAGCTAGGGCTTGGTATAGTAAAAACCAGTCATCATGGAACTTTCACTATAACTAAGTTTTGGAGAAGCTTCAGGATCTTAAACTTCTGCAGGTCGAAGATGAAATGTCTATGTAACTTGTGTCCGAAGGACAACCACATATTCATTGTACTTTGTGAGATTGGATCCATACAAGTTAGGGTTTCGGCCTCTTCCAGAATGCAGTCCTAAACAGGTGACCTAGGAAAAAAGGTCAATTCTTGGGCTAGTAAGATCCAAATGGGATTCCGTAAAAATGATAGTTAGGGAACGAACTGTAGTTTCACAAGTCTAGGTTTTAGAGGCCGAAGTTGAAACAGTGGCACGTGGCACTCCATACAAGTTCGCTATATGGTTTAAATCCCATAAATTGGTCACGTTGCGACATTTGGCATATCTCGCTTTCTCAGAGAATCCATTTGAGGTCAGACCTGTGGAGTTGGAAATATGACAGGTCAGGCTACCATAGGCCGAAGTGTGAGACCCTATGGATCTGAAATTTCAGAGATGCACCAGAAAAAATAAGGCACATATTTCTGTGAAATAGAATTGGATTCTAAGCATTCTCATTTTTGGCTTGTCACTGTTGCGGGAAATTAGGGCTTTTGACAGAAGTGGAATTTATGAGTGATCTTAGCATACGATTACTCTCCTCAGCGAAATCAAAATTTAGAGACCAAGTTCAAAGTTTTTGGTTGGGTAGAATCTCAAGCATTATCAAACCCTAGTTCGGGATCTTTATCGGAAAGGTGGAAAATTAGGGTTTCTGCAAAAGTTGAAATTTTTGGAATCTGTGACCACAGTTGGATGCTCCTCAAAAAAATTGAAGTTTAGAGCACAAGATCGAACCTTTTGGCTGGGAAGAACCTCGGGCATTATCAAACCCTTGTTTGGGATTTTGACAAGAAGATCTGAAAGTTTCAAAGGAAATTTTGAGGGGTCAAATTTTGGAGATTTCAAAATTGAAGTATACCATCTTGATCAGCTCAGCAAGGCGCATCTTTTCATCCAATCAGAAGTTTGAAATTCAAAGTTGAATTTTTAGGGTTTCTTTGACAAACCCTAATCCACCTCCAGATCCAGTTTCAGCAAATCAAAGTGGATTGGGTTAATCCTAGAAGAGAATGAATTGGACACTTACATAAGTGAAGAAGTTCCAGTTTCAGAGGAAGATGAGGCTAAGGCCTTACATAAGAAGATTACAAGCAATCCCGATAGGTATGACTTGAAAAGATACACGTATGTTTTGAAATATGTTCATGATTATGTTTATGATATGTTTGTCTTCATTTGAGGTTAGCACAATCTTGATTAATTTTAGACTTGTCTTCTCACCCTAGTAAAAGTATGAATGCATGTGAATACATTCATTGATTAGGGGTATGACACTTATGATTGTACTAATAAACTATGATGTTGTATGAGGATGATGTTGTCCACTAACATGAAGGGTACATCAAGAAAGACAAATCAAGTTCTAGATCAAGAACATATGACCATGGTGACATGAAGACAAAGGCTCATCCATAGTCATGGATCACATAGAAGCTCTACTTACGAGGTATGTATAACTTGGTTCTACAATTATTAAATTATGAGCTATGCAGGTTGCTAGCACAAGGTCTCTAAGAGAACAAAGAAGACATTGTTTGGGTATGTTAGACAAACATGATAATCCAGGTATGTTTTCCTATATCGAGCTAGAATCCTACTTTGTGTTAGGATCTTAGATAAGTATACTTTTGTATGATTGATAATGATTATTCATGAAGTTATAAGTAATCATGGGTTTATGCATATTATACTTCTTACTTTGGTTGATAATATGGAAAACCAGAAGAGTCCTATGGTCAAATAAGAATATGCATGAGTAGAAGAAGTACTCCCTGAAACCTTGAATACTAACGCTTGTGATAAATTACCTGTGTATGAAATGATCATGACCATACATGTTTAATATTATTTAGAATCATAATGTTTTGATAGTATTGAGATTATACTAATGGATGTATGAGATCTTGAGGATGACACTAGTGCACACTTAAGCATGCATAATGGTCCAGGATGGATATAAGTTCAAGGACAGGTAATCCAGGAAGCAAAGATCAAGAGGGAGCACACTCCAGTAGTTCCTGCAAGGAAGCAAAGATTGATAGGGAGTCCACCCACAACTAAACAAAGATAAGTATTTGAATTGTCATATGATTACTTAAATAATGTTGTCTATTCATGTACATACTTATGTTCCTAGATTTAGGATGTATATTATGCATATTATTAGAAAAGTTGCATTAATGAACAAGATACTACTAATATGCAAGTAATGGGTAAGTGGCCTATGGTACTGTACAACATTCCATTGCTACTTATCTAGAATGAAACCTCTTTGCTAACATGTCGGGAGTTGTGCACACTCTTAAAAAATGCTCTCGTAGAGATGGAAGGCATCTAGAAAGTTACCGTGTGAATACTGAATATGGATAAATGTTGTATTGAAGCATTGGCTAAGATAATTGCATGACTATATGACATACATTCTTATGTGTAAGAATTTTTTTTTGAAAAAAATATGAGAAGTTTAGAATCATGCAATTGAATTTGACTTGTAGGAAAGATCGTGTACAATCACCTACAAAAGGAGGACAATGACATTTGTTCCAGCGACGAAGTTCAAGAAAACTACCTATTGAAGATATTGAAGAATCTGAAGTTCCCAGGATCCGGGGTGTAGTAATGGAAGAATACCATGATCGAGGAGTACCAGTTGATCATGAAGAATGATGTCTGGGATGTGATCCCGAGACCAGAAGGGAAGTATGTTGTGACTTCCAAGTGGATCTACAAGATCAAGCATGCTGTAGATGGTAGCATAGAGAAATACAAGGCACGGTTTGTGGCTCGTGGCTTCTCCCAGAAAAAAAGGGATAGATTATGAAGAAACTTCTGCACCTGTAGCCATATACACTTCCATCAGAATAGTACTTGCCCTGGTTGCAGTGATGAAGTGGAAGATACACCAGATGGATGTCAAGACAGCTTTCTTGAATGGTCTATTCTAAGGGGAAGTGTATGTGGAGCAGCCACTTGGTTTTCAGACACATGACAGGGAGTCATGTGTGCAATTTGAAGAAATCCTTTTATGGCTTAAAGCAAGCACCTAGGACATGGTATGGTAGGATATACAACTTCATGTCCAGTTTGGGATTTACCAAGAGTAAAGAAGATTCCAACCTTTACTACAAGGTTGAGGAGGGAAATCCAGTGATACTTCTATTATATGTGGATGACCTGTTTGTGACAGGTGAGGATAGATTGATTGCTGACACGAAGAGGAAGCTTGCTACCGAGTTCGAGATGAAGGACTTGGGAATGATGCATTACTTTCTAGGTATGGAGTTGTGGCAGAGTGCAGATGGAATATTCCTTGGACAAGGGAAGTATGCAGTAGAGATCCTGAAGCGGTTCGGGATGATGGATTGCAAGGCCATGGCCACACCTATGGCATCAAAACTGAAGCTATTGAGTGATGCTTCATCAGAGTCGGTTGATGTCATGCTGTATCATCAAATGATTGGGTCCTTGATGTACTTGACGAACATGAGACCAGATATTTTCTTTGCTATAAAGCATATTCTGAGGTACCTGAAGCGTACGGTTGATTATGGGCTCAAGTATGATGCGAATCAAAAGTTTAACTTGGAAGGTTATGTTGATTTAGATTGGGAAGGTAGTGCTGCAAATAGGAAGAGCACTTTGGGGTGCTGCTTCAATATGGGATCAGGTGTGATCTCTTGGTTTAGCAGGAAGCAGTCCTGCGTAGCACTGAGTATAGCCGAAGTAGAGTATGTCGTAGCTTGTTTGGCTAGTTGTGAGGCAGTATGGCTAAGGAAGCTACTGTCTGATTTATTTGATCTCCAGTTGGATGCTACTTGTATCTATTGTGACAACCATAGTTGTGTGAAGTTGTCAGAGAACCCGGTGTTCCATGACAAGTCGAAGCACATCGAGATCAAATATCACTATATCAGGGATATGGTGCAGAGAGGAGCAGTAAAGCTCCAGTATGTTGCGACAGATGAGCAGATTGTAGATGTGTTGACCAAACCACTAGCCAGAGTGAAGTTCGAGTACTTCAGAGAGAGGCTTGGTGTACTTCAGATCGAGGTTTCTTCCAAGGGGAAGTGATGAATCCAAAAGATGCAGATGCACATGGGATTTTATGACATGGTTGTATATGTCTTCTCCCATGGTCATGATGTAATTGCTGAGCTTTTCCGACATGGTTGGGTAGATGTGTTCTCCCATGGTTGTGATGTAATTGCTGAGCCATTTTTCACATGGTGGTAGATGTGTTCTCCCATGGTGAAAAAGTAAGGGTTGGAGCCTTCCCCAAATTGTGGTAGATGTGTTCTCCCATGTCGGTGGTGTAAGTGTTGTATGATGTGCATCTGGGCTGTGCTCCGTGGACAATGAGATGATCTGAAGAGGACGATGCTCTAGATGATGGTGTGACGATGATTAGGATGATTATGTGATGATGATATGCATCAGGATGATGCTGTGATGATGATCAGGATGATGATATGCCTCAGGACGATGCTATGACGATGATCATGCGATGATGATATGCATTAGGATGATGTTATGACGATGATCAGGATGATCATGCGATGATGATGTGCATTAGGATGATGTACTATATGATGATGATCAATATGATCATGAGCATCAGGATGATGCTTCATGCGAGGATGATCAAGTGGATCATGAGTATCAGGTTGGTACTCTGTGGCCATGGACAGGTTGTGCAAGGGTAGCATGTAATACATCCTGGAGGTCCGAACAGTTTGTGCTAGGCACCCAAAAGTCCTCGGATGCTCTTTAGAGTTCTTTCCGAGCAAGACACTCTTTTAAGGTTTTGCTAGATCACATGTAATACATCCTGGAGATCCAGACAGGTTGTGCTAGGCACGTAAAAGTCCTCAGATGCTCTTTAGAGTTCTTGCTGGGAAAGACACTCTTTTAAGGTTTTGTGGGGACCACATGTAATAAGTCCTGGAGATCCAGACAGGTTGTGCTAGGCATGTAACAGTCCTCAGATGCTCTTTAGAGTTCTTTCCGGTTGTGCTATGCACATAAATGTTCATGGGACACTCTTTTAAGGTTTTGTGGTGGTGGTCACATGTAATCAGTGCTGGAGATCTTTTCGGTCGTGCTTAGGCACATAAATGATACTGGATTCTCTTTAGAGTTCTTGTCGGTTGTGCTATGCACATAAACGTTCCTGGGACACTCTTTTAAGGTTTTATGATGGTCACATGTAATATCTCTGTGGGAGATCTTTCCAGTCGTGCTTAGGCACATAAAGGATCCTGGGATACTCTTTCAAGGTTTTCTTGACGCACGTAAATAGTCCTGAGGATTCCACAGGATGGACCGCTTGCAGAGATGATGAAGACCTGCAGGAGGCTAGGCCTACATCCAGCATGAAAAAGGGTTGGCTTTGTAGAACTTCCTATGACGAGAAGAATTGAGAGATAGCCCAGTGATCGAGATGACGAATACAACAGTAGTGACGATGATGCTCCCTGATCCAGTGACGATGATCCAACTCCAGAATTGAAGACTTGTGCCTATATGTATTGATGACTTGTGTCAAGAGAATACCTTCCTAGTTAAGAGGGAGTGTTGATGTATTTGTAACTTCGGAAGATATTCACTTGTATATTATATTTGTACTTTATTGTATCCCCAATGGAGATGTATTATTCCTCCAATTGGAAGTGTCGTCAGTTGTACTTGCAAGTGTCGCAAGTTATATTGTAAGTGTCGTAACTTATACTTGATGGATTATTAGACCACCTTGATGGGGTCGGCCCTGTATGAGTCATGTGGTTTAAAGGGTTATTAGACGACCCTAGTGGGGTCAGCCCAGTCAACATTATGTTAAGTGGTTAAGTTGGGGCCAAACTAGTTGAGTAAAGGTCAAGTGAAAGTAAGAGTATAAATATAGAGTGTGACTCTCTCATTTGATACATTCACTCATTCACTCACTTCACATTAGTGAGAGAGAGGAAGAGTGCGCACAAGTGGAGGAGGAGTAGCTACTGTAGTCATCTATCTCTTGGGGTTTGATCTTTGTGATCTTTGTATTGGTGCTTACTCTATCTATGAGGTAGTTGCGGGGTTTTTCACCTTCTTGGTTTTCCCTGGTGAAATGTTTTGTGTCTATTGTCTCTTGTCTCTTATGCTTGATATGCTGTACATGTTTTTCTTTCAGTTAAGATCCTAGATAAGATTGAATTAAATTTTGAAAAACTAACAGGATACCCAACGGAAGTTCCATGTAAAAATGGTTGATATCCGACGTTCTTAACCGTTGGTGGTATGACAAGAACGTCGGATATCTTAGAGGGGGAATTCGGATATCCAACGACAGTTCCATGTGAAAATTGTTGATATTCGACGTTCTTAGCTGTCAGTGGTATGGCAAGGATGTCGAGATCTTAGAGGTGGAAGTCGGATATCCGATGGCATGTCTATGTAAAAATGGCCGATATCCGACGTTCTTAGTCGTCGGTGGTATGGCAAGAACGTTGTATATCTTAGAGGTGGAAGTCATATATCCAACAAGAATAGTGTAATTTTAAAAAAAAATACACTATTATGTTGTGATCAAATTTGAAGGGTGGGTCTTAATTTTTATTGGAAGGGCATTTTCTCTTGGAGCCCTTCAAAGATGAAGGGAAATTTAAATAATTGTACTTCAATTGACAAGTATAAATTAACTAAACCCTTCCCCCAAAAAAATGCAAGAAACAAATATTGCTCATCCAAATTTTTACAATCTTAAACAATTGAGCACTCTTTAATATCTACATGATAAAATGGTATCTTTTCAATAAAAACAAATTTGAACACATTAATTTGATATATATGTAACATTAATTTTAGAGTTCATTAAAATAACAACTATTTTGTTGTATTTTTCAGGGTTAGACCACACTTCATTATACAAAAAAAATACTTAGACTATGCAATAACCATATTGGGGCATTTGCATGATCTTATGCATAGTGCAAGACGTTGTAACTAGATATAGTATTAAAATAAAACTAGAACCATGAGAAAATTACTTACTGTTAACTATGTACAAAAAGAAGTCACTAAGCAAAATGAGGCTATAATAAACCTACAACCAAAATATACATATAAAACCAACCAAACCGGTGAGAGGGAAACCATCCAAGCTTGAGAGGTGTAAGAATGATGGACATTAGGCACCTAAGAAAAAATAATACATAGCTCAAAAAAACATTAAAAAAAATCGTCCATACCAAGCAAGCTAGCAATGCTAGCATCATAGGGGCATGGGCATCAAATTTTGTTGTTCAAAAGTTGTCGCAACAATATATAGGCATGGGATAGAGGGGAAATGGAATCAAGCCTAATTCAATTGGAGCCTTGCGACTCACTGCATGTTTGACTCTCGACAATCTACCTTTTATATTGAACCATAACAACAAAATAAGTTTGTTGATGGCTCAATTTGCGAAAATTCTAGATGTACATGAGTAATTAAGAGCTTGAGGCTCTATAATTTGATGTGTTTTTTACCAATCCACGATTCGGTCAATTCATAGTCACTAGAATGAAATTTAAGTTATCTAATGAAAGAATTAATGTATCTACCTCTATGTCGAAACTGTTTTCCATGTTGATGCGGGCCACTGCCCTCCTTATTGTCTTACCAAAAGGCATGAGAATGAGGAAGAAGACTTAAAATTATGGACTTCACCATCAAAGAAGCCTTACAATCACATTGGTAAGGAGTGATAAGATCGCAACAATCCAACGTGTCAAATCTCAGATGATAGTGCCAATTAAAGACTTATATGGTAAATTTAATATAAGACTTACTTATAGTTGTCTCTTACTCTTTACATACACATTTCATAATTTATGGTTGTCTTTGTGCCTTGAACCAAATGATATTATAAGGTGAGGAGGTGCATGCATGATAATCCTTAGTTATCACTATGCGATGAGGATTTAAATGGAAGATGATGTATATACTTAGTATTTAATTCATACTTCCTTGTTTATATAATGTAATCATGAGATGATAAAATATCATAGCTGATTCTTTTTCTTGATAGCAAATGAAATGTCATATGAAATACCTCCTCATACAATGATTTTTTAAGTATTAAGATTGATATGAGTTGACTTCATGTGAATATGGGAATGCGAAAAATATAAATAATGCCACAATTATTAACCAAGATAAGTTCATATAATTTGAACCATAAGATGACCAAACAATGGAATGAAGGAATGGTGATATAATTTATGGTTACCATTCATTAGAATTTCCAATCAATACACAATCCAACCAACTAAGCAAATGCCACAATAACCAACTGTATGACCTCTAGGAAACAAGAGGTAGCCTACTAGCTTGCATATGACCACCCACAAATTGTAGCTATCTTCTCAATGATGTGTTTTGATTGGTGAGGTTGGTACCACCTCTAGCTCAAGGAAATTACATGTGTATGTCACCTCTATTTCAACAATCACTAGTTACAATTCATCTCATGGCTCTATGGCCATCCAATAGTTTACATAGTTGGGCGCTTGTGTGTCCTCACCTACTTGCTAGAAAAAAACACCTTTGTGAGTGGAATTTCAGTAATATATAGACCAAGTTGGGGGTAATGGGAAGAAAAAATGTACTCCTCCCTTCCATTTCTCATTCCCAACACTCTCTCCTATTATTATTAGTTGTTTCTCTCTCTTTTTTCTTTATTACATTTTCTTTGTTTATTATTGCATTATATTTCCTTGTTTTCTACTTTCATTAATAGTCTAAATTGTTTATATGTACTGAGTGTTGTACAACCATTCAATTTGTTTGGAGCCATTTTAGATCTCACCTCCCTATTGAGAGGATTTTTGTTCATTGAAATATTTAAATGAAACCAACTCTCGATCAATATACCTTTTGTTTGCTTCTTTGGAACATGGCTCTAACTCTGGCTCCTAGCTATAGATTTGGCTCCAGCTCTCTGTTCTACTAGTTATGGCTATGGTTGTAGCTCTAATTCTAGATCCACTTGCTCCCATAGTGCAGAAGTATACTCACTAACCCTCAACTCTAAGCAATATTCATATTCAAAATATTCAATTAGAATTCATTCCCATCTTTGGTGTGCAAGTATCTCTTCATTATTAGACTTGGATACAATCCATATTGGAATTAAATGATAACCAAGTGAAATTTAGGTCTTTTCTTGTTCTGTAAGATCCCAACAAGCATATTCCATCATGCAACAAGCCAACTACATGAAGTGTGGTATGCCCTCTTTTGCTAGGATCAATTTCTTATGACATGGAAACGATTCTCCAATGGTTGCATCTCACTCAAAATTAAAGAGAAGGGTAAGGATATTGGTTCCAGTGCATCACTTACTCAGCCTTTGAAGTTGTGTAAAATCAAAATTGGTTATGAGGAGAAACCAAACATCACAACAAGCTCCAAGAAATTGTCAAAATTTAGATGACAGCGAGTGGGTTGTAGAAAGGCAACACCGTATCCATTCATTGAGATCCTCTTTGTTTCGAGAATAATTTAATATCCTCTACTGAACAAGGCCAACCACGTGAAGGTGGAATCTCTTATGGCCCCTCCCCCCCTCACATCACTCTCAATTCCCCATACCCAATGCATGTACTTGAAAAAAAAATTACCTGCAAATTCATGCATATTCATCATAAACAAACATCTACCATTCATTCAATAAAGGCTAACATTCATTGAACCATTGTTTCATTCAGTCAACACATTCATTCAATAAAAGATAACATTGAATAAACCATTCATTCATTCAGTGAACACATTCATTCAATAAAAGCTAAAATTCAATAAAGGCAACATTTTACTACACTGAATCATTAAACCATTAAACCATTCATTCATTCATGAGGCCAAAAATCATGGATGACATATTATTATAAAAAATAATTAGACAATATTTTTTCAATCACTTCTTTTTAATTCTTTTTCTCTTTACAAAATCTCTAAGAAAATCATCTTCTTGATCTTCTCCTCCAGTTCTTGGTTCTTCATCAACTTGTAGTGATGTCTGCATCCTAGAGTGCTCACTATGTGGATTTTGTGGCAAGGGGTTCAGATTTGCTGCAACAATATGAAAATGTTGCATCGATATATTTTTCTATTGTAATGACAAGTATTTCATTAAAAAAAAGCATTACAAAGGTGTTTTTTTACCTGTTGTGGCCACATCATGTTCTTCATTTTCCTGTCTAGGCTCAACCTATATAGTGTGACCCTCTACATGCTCTATAGTTGAAATATGGAGAAGTACAATTAATGTTCACCGTCTCCAATTCTATATATAAAATCGTAGCATATGAATAAATTCATTACCAGGATTCGAAGCATGATCTTCGATTTGTTCTTGTCCCTCCTCGACATTAAGTGGATCATTGCTTTCCTGCTCAAAACAAAGTCAATATTTTATGTCAATTATTTATAACGAATAGATTGCACAAGTAATAAATCTTCATTAAACTATATAGATTTTATATACCTGTGCACTAGATGGATCAGTACCAGAAGACTTTGTTTTCCCAAACAAGCTTTTTCGGCGTTCAACAACAGCTCCAAAGCTGTGCTGGAAGCCAAGCTTCAAGTATTCCTCAGTGGGCACTTCTTTGAATCGTTCGACCTGCATATTTGCATAACATCGTTAATTTACATTTTGCGGTGCAATAAAAGGAAAAATAATTTTCAATTTATTATTTGGATGCATTATTGGTTTTTCGAAACTTACAAATCGTGCTGCCAAATTGGAATAACCACCAGGCCCAAGCTTGTGCTGACCATTTTTTTCCAGTCTTGCCTTTGTGGCCTTTTTTGTGTATGACAACCTTTGCAAGTTTTGAAATAATTTAGATGTTCCAAATTCGATATATAAATGAATACTAATAAGGTTTAGAATTACATTGTGGAAAGTATTGCATATCTGCCTATGCCTGGTGTTACCTTTCCTTCTTTTCTCAGGCCCCTCTCCTTTCCACCATCCACTAGAGCTTTCTGCTCTCTTGTTGGAATCATGGGAGGGTGCTCATACCTAGGGTTTTTTTCTAGGTGAACCCTATATTGGTCTCGGGCAATCTTCATATGTTGTCCATCCTTTTTCAGAACCATGGCTCAATTGAAGGTCACGTTTTCGAACAGGCCAACCAACCGATTAGTGAGCTCATCTTTTAAATTTTTCGGTTGTCTATCCCACCTTGTGCAGATGGTGGGCCCGAAGATATCCAAGGACAAATCATTCATATTTTTATAAAAAACATCATTTCCTGCAAAACGATCGTTCCATGATCATAATTAGTTGAAAAAAAATGTTTTATCAGTATATTACAATCAAATTATAAACACTACTTTCTCAACGTATATTTACCTGGGATCTTCTCTATCTTTGATGGGACGAGATCTTCATCCGCCAAAAATGTTTTCTCGATTATTCCCGTGCTAGTGACATGGGAATATCCTGGAAATGCAGCTTTGACAATATCAATACTAGAAGGCTCGTTGTCGGCCCCTTCTTATGGACGATCTATTGTGCGTCGGTCACTAGCGGTCGGTACACCATAGGTGGGGTCTAGGGTGTTGCAGAACGTGTTGCTGACTGTTCAATCGACAACAATGGCGAAGGAGTTGATGCAAGTGGAATCGTTTTCTCATGATACAATGTCTCTCCATGAGAAGCAATGGGGCCAGCACTGCCTTGACGACTGGTGTGTGGTATCAGAAAATTCTGTAAATACAAACCACATTTTATAAGTTCACTATCATATAAAATTGAAAATTATAAAGTTATAAATGAATTATATTATGATTCAATATTCCGCAACTTACTTGCAAGGTTTCAGTTCTATGATTCAACACTGCAATCTTGGCTTGAATCGTGTCTATCTACAGAATTTGGAACAACAAACGCATAAGCTCCGCACTAAGTTTTTCCAAGACATTATGTATCATCTTAATCGATTCTGTATCTGAACCAATTATGTCAACACCTTTTAACAAATCAGCCACTTCAAGATCTATTGAATGCTGTGATGTTGTTTCATCCAGTGATTCATTGGTCTGCGACAAAAATATATAAAACACTACGGAGTTCTATCATGATAGATTCCTAAAATTATATTAACAAAACATATCTATCATGATAGATTCCTAAAATTACAACTAGGTTTACATGATGCCTGGATGATGGTGTCAACTGATCTACAGCTGTGGACTTGCCCCGATCATCCGACCCCTGCAAAAAAAGAAGTAGAAAACATTATCATAACGAAACCAATATACACACGAAAAATACATAACAAAATAAACATTATGCTACGTATTATATTGGTACAATTCCAATGAATTATACCCGCAAACTTGAGGATCGTGATCCACTCA
This sequence comes from Larix kaempferi, assembly GCA_027924585.1. Classification (NCBI taxonomy): domain Eukaryota; kingdom Viridiplantae; phylum Streptophyta; class Pinopsida; order Pinales; family Pinaceae; genus Larix; species Larix kaempferi. The sequence goes on from BSBM01001010.1 coordinate 1,389,370, forward strand.
TCAGATCAATGGTCATAGGTGACCTGCCCCATTCTGCTAATAGGGAGCTGCCCCCTACAGAACCCTAAATAAAAAACATAGAGAAAATTACCTAAATGAAACCAAAATACTCAATGAAAGAATATAATAACAAAACATACAATTACAAATATGTATACCTGCTCCCTCGGGGAAGTTGTAGTCCTATGACCATCTGCTGGTAGGGATTTTCCCCGATCATTAGCCTACGAAGTAAATATAGAAAATTTAAACAAATAAACTAACGAAAAATCCTTAAGATGTTAAATTCATTAATAAAAGGTTGGGTAAATTGTTATATGTGCCACTCCCATAGTAACCGTGTTTGTATCTACTCGATTCAAATTGTAATTAATACACAAATCTTTCCCTGCAGATATTGATTTAATGGCACATACAAAAACACGGTTTCCTTCACACCCCTCAAATTCATAGTTGGGTTGCTTAATTGTAGACCCTGGTTGTGTACTGTTTATAAACCCCACAATATTCCCTGTGGCCTTTGGCATTCCGTCAATGTACAACGTTGCTCCTTTATTTTGATCTTTGTCTTTCAACTGTAAATAGTTTGCTGACAATCCATATCTACACATACTTCGTGTATATTGGACCAGGCACATCAAATATTTGTAGTTGTAACAGGGTCAAACATACTCCATCAATTTTGTACATGTGCCATAACCAACCTTTATTCCATCCATGCAAAACAACCCCAAACCATGTAATGATGATGGTGTAATTCGATATCCTCTAGTTCACACAAAAATCTATGTTCGGTTGAGGAAGATCCTTGGGTACCCATTGTTTCACTAAATGTCTGTACCTATAGGGAACCTCGACATCGCCTATTGTATCATCATCATAGGAACATGACCCCCCTTGAGTGTGAAAAAATTCCATGCGTTTATGGAATTTTCTTCTAGTCTTTTGACATCTAGTTTATAAAATTCTTGTAGACCTACTGGATGTCTCACTTTCCTCTAGCCTTCCTAAACTCCCCTCACTCGAGGAAGACAAATCTGACAAATACCTATTTGGTTCTACCTACACCATGGAAAAAAAGTTTAGATAGGACTGGAAGGCATAGAGCCTCTTAAAAGGTGACGTGTAGCGCCTTCTATAAGGTGACTTGTACCGCATTTCCTTTCTCAAAATTTAGGCATTCAAGTGATGAGGAAGAGGATGACTTTATCTTTCTTAGGAGTAGAAATTCATGCAATTATGAGCTGTCTTTTATTGCTCCTTTGGGTATTGAGTCCCATATCACACCCACATCACACCATCTGACTATATTTGTCGTCATGGCCCTAAATTCTCTCTCATCCCATCAGTTTGGGTTCATCACCTCGATAATTGAATTACACTCACATTTAGTAAGATATCTATATTTAGCAATAATAATATAAAATAAAAATAACTAACCATTATGGAAAACTTCTAAAAATTTGTATGAATTTCAAAACTAAGATCTTTGAGGTGGTTAATAAGTGTTCACAAATCTTCAAAAACAATATTTTATATAATGTTGTCAAACTTGTATAATCTTATTCAAAATCTAAACTGAAATATTCTTAAGGAAAAGGATGAACTCATTTAATATTGGAAACACATGGGTAGTTTTGTAACACAAGGGCTTCACTAGAAGGAAATATAATATCATGTTCATTCATATTGGGCTATTAAATAATCATGAAAACCTAAAAATTATATTGCTTATATATTAAGGGGCAAAGGTTTTTTTATTTAATGTAACAATACAAAAATACTTTGGGGTCTTTTTTATATGGGAGGGATCATGAATATCCTCCAAATGGAGATGGCGGGATCACGACCGGATGAGAAATCGGATTGAGGCAAGGCTCGAGCTTACCAGTACGCAGGTATATCACATCTTGAGGCATGCTTGAGGCCACGGGTTTCATGTTGAAGAGGGTTTCCGGTCGATCATAGTCGAGATACAATGTTCATTGACAGACAGTTGTTACCAATAGCACTCAGCCAATTGTTACCAATAGCCTTGGGAGGCTCTAAGCCTCCAGGGCCTATTATAGACCCTTGATAGGCCTTGGGGGCTTGAATACCCAACCACTCGTGCCTATTACAGACCTTGGGAGGTTTAGTCAGCCTCCTAGAGATTGTTACAGGCCCTAGGGGCTTGGATACCTAGCCCACAACAGGCTTAGTCAGCGATTGGGGAACTGCAACATGCAATCTAAATGTTGTACTATGTGCATTGGCTCTAGAGTGACATACAAGAAGTGATCTCCTATCTCTTCATCAGACCATTATATGTTGCAAATCCTAATGATATGTGGTTCAGTAATTTCATTGTGGATGAAATAATGTGCATCCACAATATACATCGAAAGAAGCAAGGTGCATTGTAGAATGAATGTGGGGTCATAAGAGGGGTATCATATCAATATACTAGGTAGAAATATAAAGGGGTATAAAAAATGTTAATGAAAAAATTGATACATACAATATCTAGTGAAAATAGGGTTTTTTTTAATTGGGAAGGCATATTGGGAGGGGGTTAAAAAAATGATTTTGGAAGGTATTTTCCAATATTTAGTGAAATTAGGGGTATTGTTTCATATGCCACGAATGAATGTGCTATGATAGCGGTTTATTGAGTGAAGCCCCCGTGTTTTGTAATCAAGCATGGTCTTCTTAGAGGATTCCCTCTAAGATAGGAAATACCTCCATCTATGTCCTTCCCTTTGACCACTCTTCCCTTGTCCTATATATAAGATAAATGTTTCTGTGAACATAATGGAATACCTCTTCGACATTGCTCCCAACTAATGCTTCCTTTGGACAATTACTCGCAATCTTGACTGATGGTATTAATTGCATAAAATAAATTTTCAATCATATTGAAACAGAGAAAAGTAGGGCTTTCCTTATATTATCATGACATAGTTACAAAGACTCAAATATACCACGAGGGCCAGCCAGAGAGCATACTCTTGTTATTCCTTTTCCTAACAGATGCTAGACTTAAGGAGAGACAAGGTTTTTGTTGCAATCTAATACCGCAAAGGCTAGTTGCAGAGCATACACCTTTTCTTAGACTCAGACACAGAGCAGAGAGAGACCAAACTTGAATGCCTCAAATGTTTCTCTACCTAAAACTTAGAGAGGACAGTCCCACTCTCTTAGTTGAATGGAATCTTATTATGGCAATCTGAATGGACAACCCCACTCATAGCCAAATACTTTTGAGATATTTACAAATCATCGGAGTATGGGGGACGATATAATTATCAAAATTTGGATTGAGTATCCCATGCCTTTGAATAAAGAGAGCTCAGGACCATGCGTCTATTCTGATGGATGTGGACTTCTATGTGGGTTTTGACAAGCCATTGTTCTTTGTTTTTAATGTAGTACTCAAGGATTTGATCCTGAGTAATCTTTGTCTGCAAAATATTTTTGACTTGTTCGAGAGATTCTCCAACATCCCATTTTAGATTATAAATAGCAGTTGGTTCTAATGCTATCAGGTTGATGCCAAATGACTGCCACCAGTCTCTCATCCAACCAGGTTCGTAGAATGGAGGATCCTCATGGATATGTGTACTTTGATGTCCAAACTTTGGCATGGTATAATATGTTCTATTTGTATTTCTTTTCTCAAGAATTCCCACCATAATTTTTTATATTTTTCATAAGTGTGGGTAGTACTTGGAAACTGAATACTAACATCTTGATGTGGCCATGCTTTCAAAGAACATATCTGGTTAATATCATAGTATTGATGGTCTATTTGTAGCCCAGGGTGATGTGTAGAGACCTCTATCGTGATTAAATTAAGATCATGGTATAGGTGTATTAACCAATTGCTTGCATCAACTGCTTTTCTTAGGGAGTTGTTGTTAATCATCTCTAGTACAATACTGGATCCCATAGGCATTATCTTGAGTTCTGACACTAGTCTAATAAAAGCATCAGATCCCTGTAAGTCAGCATGTAATACTTCAGTATGTCTCAACTCCCACCTAGGTTTTCATGTTTGCATATAATCAAACCAACTCATATTATCATTAATATTATAGATCTGATGTTTTCCAAGTAGAGATTTCCATGTTTACTTATGGGTTATGGGCCCACTAGATTCCACTTTGACCTTCTACGCTCGCTTGCTCCGAGCTCGCTTGCGTCGGGCTTGCTTGTTCAAAATTAACAACATACTTCTGTGTCAAATATTCTCTTGTTAAAAATTCATGAATGCTATTTGATTTCCCATAAATGTGCTCAACAATATAGTTATAACAGGAAAACAATGCTTTCCATCTTGCAAACTTTCCTTTTGTTGTTGCATTTTTTATTGTGTTGTTTAGCAAAAATGGAAGACTAGAGAAATTTGTTCTTATGATAAAGTCATGGTTCAACAAATGAATCTAGAACTTCTCTATGCATGTCAGTGCTGCAAGGATTTCTTTATCGATAGTGGCATAGTTCTGCTCAGTTTTATTCAACGTTCCTGATGCAAACTAGACTATTTCCTCTTCTTTAGGTTTTCTTACCTGCTTTAAAACTCCTCCCCATCCTATGTCTGAAGCATTTGTTTCTATAATCTTGGGAAGGTCATCATCGATGACATGCAGTATGGGTAACATTTTTACCTTTCTCTTATATTCAAGACAGTTGTTTTTCAAAGTGTTCACGTTCTCATATGTGCACCAATTCCTCTTGTAACAAAAGGATGATCTAACCTAAGAAAGGAACCTTGTGATGACTTATTGTAAAAGAGTGTATGCTACCCCATGTGTTTCCCATTAATCATATACCTTCTTAGTCCCATGTACCTATCATGTTGTAACATCTAAATCTCTCAAGTTTAGTGGAAAAATCTACAAATCCATTCTCCACCTCTCAAGGATGGATTTGTCCTAATATATCCTATTAAATGATGGAATTTGCATGGTTTTCATTAAGTCACTCATCACTATAGTACTTGGTAATTGAAGGTGTATAATTATTTTCCCACCTAGTGCCCAGAATATCTCATATGTTGTTGAATATATATTTGTTGTTGTCCCATAGTCAAGACACTTATTCTCCAAAATAATTTTCCTCACAAGTTCAATCGAGGAGTTCCACCACTCTTAAACATATTTTCCAACACATATTTGATTAACAACAATTTTGTCTAATAGGACAAGTCTTAACTACTTAATACAAATGACTTACCACATATTTGATTACCAACAATTTGATTACTTAAGTCCTACCAACACATATTTGATTACCTGGGTGTAGACATTTCCTGTAATATACTCAGAAGAGTTACTTTCAGATATGGTTGTGCCTCTTAGAGGCCAGTCAACTCTAGGAACCAAGGGACCCTATTCTAGGATTAGTACAAACCAGAGAGAAAGAGATGATTGGGCTATGGTATGGTCAATCAAAGAAAGTCAATGACAGTCAAAAGGCTTAGTACAATCACAATAAAGACGAGCTGACAACCAGCAGACTGAGGCCAAAGAGGCTGACGGCCTCCAGTAAGGTACAAGGAACAACCAAAGGGTACACAGACCAACCAATAAGGTACAATTCAAAAAGAAAAGAGTGGGTATAAAGACTCATAACCCTTAGGATTAAGGGGGTGTACTACTTCAAATGTGGACAAACTACCATAGTTATACCCATAAGACCAAAAACATAAAAGGTGGTACAAACCAAAAGATAACTCAAGATGAGTAAAAGACACAAAAGGTAAGAGGCAAGGTACCACAAAAAATGAAAGGACAAGGTACCAATAAGGTTAAATATATATTGCAATACCTCCTTGTAACTACCTGTTATTTGACATGCCAAAGAGATGGAAGGTCAAATAATGTCAAATATATGCAATAGCTCCTTGTAACAACCTCTTATATGCAATAGCTCCTTGTAACGACCTCTTGTAACTCAAATAGGACCTCTAAAAGGTATGATAGCAAGAAAGTTTCCTAACTAAGGTCTAGAGGGTGGTACGAAGTGGGTATAAAGACTCATAACCATTTGGACTAAAAGGGTGTACCTCAAATGTGGACAAACTACCATAGTACCCATAAGAACAAAAAAATAAAAGGTGGTACAAATCAAAAGAAAACTCAAGATGAGTAAAAGACCCAAAAGGTAAAAGGCAAGGTACCACAAAATATTATCAACAAAATGAAAGGACCAAAATTCAATCAACCAAGATGGGGTACAACCAATCATCTCTCTCTCAAATGTACAAGTGTTCCATATAACCTGAAAGTCCATCATCACTATAAAAGGAAAAGTCCACACATATTATTTTATCATGTGGTCGTCTAGACTACTCCTAAGGTCAAGCATTAGTGGCTCCATCAATGGGTGTCCAGTCCCTTGAGAGTACCATCTAACTCAGCCATCTCGAAGACCTAGGAGAAGAGGACATCACACATCATCAGATAATTGGTAACTGGCCGTGTAAGAAATAAAAAACCCTAAAGCAACCGAGTGTGCAGAAGGGGAGCTGGGAAAAGACAAGGCTCGGAGGCCAAAAAGTAAGCTGAAAAAACTGTACTGGGACCAGTGTCACAGTAAGCGATCTTAAATAGAAGTGGACAGAATGCCAACAAGAAGCACTAAAAAGAAAAAGATCCTCTAAAAAGGTGAAATAGAAAAAAACTTCCTAACTAGGAGCTGGAGACCTCGACAAATCATATCCTCCGCAAGGTGATGAAATCCAAGTCGAACAATATGAAATGAGAGACCGAAGTGGAAGGATATCCCTCTACCGAAAGGGATCCTGGGTAAAAGATCCCTAGAAGAGAAATTACCAGGCTACCTCGTTCATGACACGTCGGAGAAGGTTAAATGGCACTTCTATCTTTGAACCCCTGTATCACATATACAGTAGAGTACAGGGAAGACAATGGATAGATATCCTTAGGAGCTAAGTGGAGTGCGGCATTCCACAAAGTCCCTCCAGAATCAGTCCTCGTGGTTTACCCCCAAAAAAATGGGAGGCCCCTCCACAAATGAGTCAATGACCATGTCAATAAGTACTAGAGGATTTTAGTACCCTAGAGGACAACAACTATGTCTCAGATGAAAATGATAAGGGGGAATTATTTAGATGCCTATCCCCGGTCTCCTACCTAACTACCAAATTATTTTTATCCTCAAGCGAGGTTAACATGTGTTGAGTTAGGGAGATGAATTTTAATGGTTGTTGTATTACTCAGTTGGGTAATGGAAGTGCAACTCATGGTGTGATGACTGACTCAAACCATGCAAATGAGTATGAATCAAAATAAGCATTTCCTTTCAATGAATACTAGCTAAGGTCAGGAGAGATTTATTTCAAACTATAACTACTCTTTCAAATTAAATGCATCCAACAATAACTTTATTCTACTTCTAATGAGTAAAATGCATGACATTGTTTAAACCTTAGCAAGCCTAAGCATGACATTGTGATATTGTGCATAGTCACCAAAAGTTGAAAACCTCAAGAATTGCAGGCATTCGGTGTAGAGTCTACGTAGGTGTATCAATTGAGTTTTTTAGTCTACATGTTGAGTCAATAAGTGTCATCATAATAGAAGTTCATGATCAGAATTTGGAAATGACAGAGTTTTAATGTTGAAATTAGAGTGAAATCTAGTCCACTTGGCTTTGTGAGCATGACTTGTTGTGATCTTGATGCATATATGGCATGGTTGATGTTCTTGTATCTGGAGGTTGATATGTAATTTAAGGAAAAAGAGTTATCAATATGTATGCGCATCCATGTGTATATGAATATGTATGCGCATCCATGTGTATATGAATATGTATGCACACCGTGTATAGGGCTTATTTTGGATGGATTTTATGTTTTGTTGCAAATATTGATTTTATGATTAAGTACATAACCAGTTTTTTAGATTTGGTTGGTTTGAATAATTCTAATTTCTACCTTAAGCATTCATATTTCTAATTTCTATTTGTGACCTATAGAATTTCTACCAAAATGAAGATGTTTCTACAGAGGGAGTAGAAAAAGGATTGAAGAGGTAAAATTCCTCAAACTTTTTACTGAAGCAATGACTATCTTCAAAATTCTTATGATATTGAAACTTGTTTCAAACCCTCCATTATCAGCCTCTTTTTGTTGGTATGGAACCATTGTGACAACTTACTAGGAGTCTATTATACATAGTAAAAAATGATCTACACATAGTCAATTCTTGGGTTTAGAGGAGGCATGGACATTGAAAGTAGGGGGCATCAATTATACTCATTCACACTCTGCCTCATTGCAACTAAAACAAACTATTTTGTTGCAGCTGGAAATATTGGAAAGAAGAGAAATTTCATTGTTTGTGGTTCATTGTTAGCTACATTCATTTCAAGCTCACTAAGGATGGAAAAAGGGAAGACATACATTGCAATTTGGACACATCAACCTCCTTTTTACTTTCATATCTGAAATATTTTTTAAATCTAAGTTATTTGAGACTATTTTACATACTTTCATATCTGAACTCTTGATCCTACACTTGGTATCCCTTGAATACATTCTTCGCTTATTCCAAGATGAAGCAAAAGAGGAAAGAATGGTTAACATAACAATTTCCCAAGGAAGCATAGTACTTTTTTATGAAAAACACAATGGTTGTACAAACATACAAAACCAATTTTCTTTAAGTAATTAGATACTTGGAGCAAGTTAAGTCCATTCTGAGGACTGAATCAACAAGTCTAGGAATAGTTTTGGAACATCTAGGCATACCTCAGCCTTAAGACGTAATTATGGGCAGTGAAGAAGCATGTACAACACAGAATAAGATAGGAAGTAATTCTGGGCAGTGAAGTACTTTTGGGTAGTGAAGGATTTGGGCTTCTTAAAATTTTATTTTTGTCAATTGATTTCCTTACGTGAGTGTTTTTTTCTAACTCTATTTGTATTGTATATTCATAAAATCACATGATTAATGATGTATACAATTTCCTATGGGTGTGAAATAAAAGCTTGGCAATTGGTGATTAATTCTAATTTTATTCTACCCTTAGTTGTTCCAAAAGAAACATACAATGGATAAAAAATGATCTAGATATCGATGTACCATGCTTGTAGGTGTAGCCTTTGTTCCTAATACTTTGACATTATTAGAAAACATGTTACCAAACTTAGATATGGAGTTGCAATAGGACTGCATTCAATCATATGAAAGTGGATGGATACTCAAATTGCCATTTCATGAGATCTTGGGTTAAACTTTGCAGGGTTTCTAGTGTCATATACCTTCCTCCTTCACAGCATAGAGTTATGGCAAGAAATACCAAATTCAAGCTGAACATAAATCCTTCAACAAGGGACTTGTATACAAATGGTACCAAAACAGAGAAACCTCATCTCAGGGGAAATATTTTCAATTTCAGTAGGAATATGATGAAGGAGATAAAGGGTAGGGATAACAAAAATAGAGAAGGTAAACCATTGAATAAAGGATACTTGAATATTTTCAAGAATATTTTCAATGTTGGAGAATAAGTCCTTTTGTACTTGTTCTCCCACAAGTTCAGGAAGTATACATGAACTGGGTTACACCCTAGATTCCAACTCCATCGAACTTTTGGAAAATAATTACTTGCACAAATTATATCTAAAAGATTAGCAGCTGTGTAGAAAGTAGGGAAGAGTTCAGGATTATCATTCTAGGCACTCTCTATAGATTTATCCACGGAAAAAGACAAGATAGGTTCCCAATTAAAAACCACAATTGATGTAACCACAATATAAATAATAGGAACCCAAGTGCATTGAAGTAAGTGTAGTCTCTTGTTTTCCATACAACCTACACATAATAGCCATGACATATATATGGAAACCTCAAATTTTTAATAAAATTCATGCCATCATTCCTAGATATGAACCTATTTCCCTCTACCACCAACTAACTAAAGTCTTTTTCATGTCATGATCTTTGTGAAATTTTTCTACCCAACCATTTGTCAAATAGAATTCTGGTTGGTGAATCTTATAACACTTTTCAGGCCCTACAGGTTGAAAATATGTAATGTACTATCCATTTCTATTAATGAATATCTTATTGCCAGTATTAGTATGGAGAATTATTCAATAAATGACCTATTAACAACTTAACATAAGAGTTCTTGTTGCAATGTTATGGAGATGTGATCTTCTTAAGTCGTTACAACTATACTTGATAACATTACACTTGTCCTTGATAACATCTACAATTTGAGATATGGTATGGAAACAAAATCTTAGTTTTTTATATCAAAATTATTGGATCAAATTCATGGGCTCGTGTTCTCAGTGAAAAGTGAAGCAAATTGGAACCTAAAAATCATATATTAATTACTAGGCAGATAGATGATGCTAAGGGCCTTATTTAGGGTTTGTCCAACACTATTTTTAGGGAAATATTTTCTCCCATACTGGATTCTCCTTCCATCACTCCTCTAGGCTAAGTATTTCAATGATGTTGAAGAAGACTTCTTTATTGACCAATTTGATCCAACACTTATGCCTCTAGCTAGGTCAAGGCCTACAAGTGGGTCATATCCACACTTTTAGACATTGTTGGTTTTCTTATTGTTGGTCATACCGATCAGGGGATTCATTTTTTACACAGTTAGGGTAACATCTTATTGATCAGGAAAACAAGCACCCCGTTATTCATGAATTTGCATCAATAAAACCAATTATGGGGCAGTCTTAAGTAGCGGAGTAATACAAACCTCTTTCGATGCAAAAAATCAAGGGGGTTGCCGGAAAGAATGGTTAATGTCCTTACCAAATACATCGAGCCCTTTTTTCCATTGTCAGTCTCTTAGCCGAATGTTGTCTCCGCCATAATTACTTCCCTGGGCACGTCAATATCCTCTGGACTTCCTCCTCCCCTTGGTGCACCAATATCCTGATCTACAATGTGGCCTCCACTGGCCGAATCGATCCCCTCTATTATCCTATGGGAGTGGGGTTTCTCTCTGCAAAGGTCTCGATATCCTCCGGGGAAGAGAAGTCTCCTCTGCAATGGGCACGTGGTCTCAAAAAAATCCAACTATCCACTGATCTATCCCGTCTGTCTCATTGCTTGCGTGTCTAGTCACTCCCATTGCTAGCTCGTCGGGTCACTCCCTCGACTCCCTTTCCACAATCACAAATTACCGCCTGGTCTCAAACGATTTTGTTTTGTTGGTTTGTTTTTTATGTATTGTTTTTTAATTTGAATTGATTTATTTTTTTAATAAAATTCCAACCTAATACTTTATAAACAAATGCATGGACACATAATGATGCCCTTTTGGACTTCATTGTTTTCAACCTTTGGAAATCTCCCTAGATAATTTCCAATTATTCTAATATTGGAAAACCCCGCATAAATAGGGGGATATTCTACATGTGCATCCAAAATAGGGTGGTGGTATTAGACATGGTCATAGGATTGAGTGTTGGAAACCAATGTCTAATGAAGAGGATATCTAGGCCTAAAAAGCATGGCCCCTCTTCTAATACATTCATGTGATTATCAAGATTGTTGAAAAAACATAATAATGGTCTTGGAATGACAAGAGTTTGAGAAATATGTGTTCCATGTAGACTTTGTAGACTTAGTCCATAATGGTTGTAAATATCAATGACTTTTTTCATCTCTAGCACTCATAGCTATAAAATTAGAGTAATTCCCAACTTGTCCACAATAAATCCTCTAATGAAGTAATTTGAAGTGGAAGTGAATTTGTTTTAGCAATTCCTTTAAAATATCAGGGCCCATAAGAAGAGGGCATGCTTCATCTTCAAACATGTCCATGTAGATGTGACACCAAAAACACAATAGAATCATTTCTAATCCCATGCCCTCCTAGTAAGTAATGATCATATAACTACTCACCAACAAAGAAAAATCATCATTGAGTGAAGGGAATGCTTCCTCCATGTTCAATGTTCAATTGTCATCCTGTACTCATCTGAAATTATGAAGATTCTGTGTACATGAAATACACGTTCCTTATCTAAATGAAATTTTGTTCCAAATATTTCAATACCTTTAAATTTGAATGACATCTTTATGTGAGGATGAATGATCATGTAAATATCATGTTCTTGTTCAAGGATTGCAATCTAATTTTTACAACAATTAGGACCTAGGAATGAAAAACTTCCCAAGTTTGAACCCTTCATGAACAACAAGGAAATGGATTCTATCTAGTAGTTATTCCCTATTTTCTATCTCATGATTCTATTTATTAGTAATGTAAGCATGAGTTTATAAAGGTTTTTTTTTAAGTTATGCTAACTGAAACAATAATCACTAGCCAGAGAGAGGAACAATTTTCACCCCCCTGAGGTTGAGATCACAAGGAGAGTGTCTAGATCATTGGGGCTGCTTGAAAATTTGTGGTGAATTTTCATGATTAAAATATGAAATTGTATGTAGTAAACTGTAATGATTAGCAATTCCTAACTGCCTTGTGCCAACTTCTCAAGCTACCCCGTGAACCTCGGTGCAATAAACAAAGAGTTACTTTTGAGACCTGAACTTCTCCCACTCATAATCAAAATAGGAATCTCACACTAGATTGTTCCAAAGAAACTGCTTTGGCCTAATCATCGTTATTTAATTAGACCAAAATGTTTGTTATCTAATTTGATAGCAGTTGACATTTAAATGAAGATAGTGCAAAAAAGATACAAGAGAAATAACAATTGATAAACCCTATATGTTAAATATTGGATGACTTCATTTAGAAACCCAATAAGACTTTGAGTGTATTTTTCGATGGGATCTTGGTTTAGTGTTAAAGATTCCAACATGTTAGCACAACCACCAAGGTTCAATTCCTTGAGGGTATGAATTAGAAGATAAGGCAAGGTGTAAGTCCTAGGTGGTTTTAACGAAAGAGTATCTCCATATCATAACTTAGCAAAATGAAAGTGTTTATGTTTAACTTCTTCATCCATAAAGGTTCATTTCACCTATGTAAGCATGCTACTTGTGGTTCCCGACCTCTTCGAACCAATTGTAATGCTTCTCTTTGAAGGTAGTAGAAAAGCTTAGCCAAATGGAAGTGTGAACGTTTAGTTATTTGCCCTTGGAAAGTCATTTTTCCAACAAAAGTGAATTAGTTCTTTGC